>VTFQ01000003.1:14095720-14133220 GCA_036281575.1 Ancherythroculter nigrocauda
TATTATAAGCCACATTCTATTCTATTCAGCTATATGTTCTAATATAGTCTGTTTATTCTAATCAGTTACATTCTGTTCTGCTGTATTAAGTCATATTATGCTACATTCTTTTATATCTTATGCTATTATATGACACATTCTATTCTATTCTAAATGATTCTATTCTATTATTTTGCTATATGTTCTAATCTAGTCTGTTACATCCTGTTCTGCTCTAAGTCATATACTACATTTTTTATATCTTATGCTATTATATGCCACATTCTATTCTATTCTATTCTATTCTATTCTATTCTATTCTATTCTATTCTATTCTTATATGTTCTAATCTAGTATGTTACATTCTGTTCTGTTCTATTATGTCATACTACAATATATTATTTGTTATGCTATTATATGCCACATTCTATTCTATTCTACTTTATTCTTATATGTTCTAATCTAGTCTGTTACATTCTGTTTTGTTGAATTATATATTATGCTAAATATTTTTATATCTTATGCTATTATATGCCACATTCTATTCTATTCTATTCTATTCTATTATTCTATTCTATTATTATTATATATGTTCTAATCTAGTCTGTTACATTCTGTTCTGTTCTATTATGTCATACTACAATATATTATTTATGCTATTATATGCCACATTCTATTCTATTCTACTTTATTCTTATATGTTCTAATCTAGTCTGTTACATTCTGTTCTGTTGAATTATATATTATGCTAAATATTTTTATATTTTATGCTATTATATGCCACATTCTATTCTATTCTATTCTATTCTATTATTCTATTCTATTATTATTATATATGTTCTAATCTAGTCTGTTACATTCTGTTCTGTTCTATTATGTCATACTACAATATATTATATCTTATGCTATTATGTGCCACATTCTATTCTATTCTATTCTATTCTATTCTACTTTATTATTATATGTTCTAATCTAGTCTGTTACATTCTGTTCTATTCTATTATGTCATACTACAATATATTATATCTTATGCTATTATATGCCACATTCTATTCTATTCTATTCTATTCTACTTTATTCTTATATGTTCTAATCTAGTCTGTTACATTCTGTTCTGTTGAATTATATAATATTATACTAAATTATGCTAAATATTTTTATATCTTATGCTATTATATGCCACATTCTATTCTATTCTATTCTATTCTATTCTATTCTTATATGTTCTAATCTAGTCTGTTACATTCTGTTCTATTCTATTATGTCATACTACAATATATTATATCTTATGCTATTATATGCCACATTCTATTCTATTCTATTCTATTCTATTCTATTCTATTCTATTATGTCATACTACAGTATATTATATCTTATGCTATTATATGCCACATTCTATTCTATTCTTATATGTTCTAATCTAGTCTGTTACATTCTGTTCTGTTCTATTGTCATACTACAATATATTATATCTTATGCTATTATATGCCACATTCTATTCTATTCTATTCTACTTTATTCTTATATGTTCTAATCTAGTCTGTTACATTCTGTTCTGTTGAATTATATAATATTATGCTAAATATTTTTATATCTTATGCTATTATATGCCACATTCTATTCTATTCTTTTCTTATATGTTCTAATCTAGTCTGTAACATTCTGTTCTGTTGAATTATATTATATTATACTAAATGTTATCTTATACTATTACTATGTAATCTTATACTATTATATGCCACATTCTATTGTATTCTATTGTATTTCTATTCTATTAATTTGTTATATGTTATAATCTAGTCTGTTACATTCTGTTCTGTTCTATTATGTCATACTACAATATATTATATCTTATGCAATTATATGCCACATTCTATTCTATTCTATTAGAATGATAGAATGTTCTTTTGTGCTGTTGTTCTAAACTCCATTCTATTTTTACTGCTGAAGTTATAAGTCAGTATAAGTTAGTTATACAATGCTACGCTTCCTGTTATGTATGTAGGTCACTAACAACACTTTTCTTAGGCGATAAATACTACAAATCCAAAAATAAAGGAGGATGGTTAAGGATTAACGGCTGGACTGCATTACCCATAACTCCTCGCGAAGCTCTCAGTGACGTCAGCTCTCACGCTTTGTAGACAGAAGCGGAGTGAATCTGGAGGTCTGTCAGTGCACTGAGACTGCTGGGGACATCCTGCCTCACTCCTTACATGATTTTATTTTAGCATTTATTCCGACAAGCAGAACGACTGTTGTCATTTATTTCCGACACTACCCGAGTCAGTCCAGCTGGAGTTTCTTTAGTTGGGCGCGTGTCTGAGAGGGCTCACTAAAAAGTCTAATTAGAGGTAAGCTGTTACCTTCAGTGAATGGAAATTAAAGCACTGTAATGCAATCCGGGCACATTTTTGGTGATGTCTGTGCACATTTTGACATATATTTATTATGCAAACATTTGCAAGAATTTTGCAACATGTTTCATTAAACTACATCCGCAGAAATTAACTAAACTACAATAAATCATAATAATATTAGTCTACGAAATATGCCTAAATACTCTGTGTCTGTATAATATAACCTTCATATGATTCAGATGAAGAAAAAAAAAGTTTAAAAGAGTTAAATGCTCCTCTTTACTTGAAGTGCCAACTTTAAATTCTTTCTTCTATCGAATATTAAAATATTAATTCCTTATAGATAAAATAATCATGCAAAATCCTGTTTCTTTGTGGTGGGATGGTGTGCTTTGGTTGTCAGTGATTGACCAGCAGCGTTGATTGATGGACAGCTGTCGGCATATTTGTCATGATATTGTGTGATTATCAGCGTTAATATCAGAGGTTTGAATGTAGCTGGACTTTATAAAGAAGCGCTTCGTGTTTCTGAGTCTGTCCGAAGAGGCTCCGGATCTTCATCCGGCTCAATCCTCCTTCAGGCGCGCGAGTCTGTGCACTACTGAACCATCTTGACTCTCATTTCTGAGATTACAAAATCAATTTAAACTTGTCAGGCAATGATAGAATTACAAAAACTGTGATATCTTCATATTAGCCAAAAATAAATAGGCTAAACAAACAGCAGGTTCTGGAAAGTTCTTACAACCTCTGAAGGAGAAGTAGAAAAAAATATTATGAAACAGTAGAAAAATAGCTGTAGTAAAATTGTGTATTTAAACTACAGAAAAGATGTTTTATATTATTATATACAGAACATAATTCAACAATTTACCTTACTTTATATTACATTACCCAATGTTTTCCTAAAAATAATGAAAAACACAAGCAATGTAACAAAAATGCAGCAATAAATTGTTTTGTTTTTTTAATTAAAAAGCTGTTGTAAAAAATCGAACTTTTTCGATTTTTTCACATCACTCTCTCTGAATGACAACAGCTTGAACATTATATTTCCATTTTTTCACTGTTCTGTTGTGAAAATGTCCTCTCTTTGCTTCATTGAAAACACTGAAACGAACAGCATTCTGTGATTTTGTGCGAACGTCACATGCAGAAATGCATAATAAACATTCCAATTAAATTAAGTAACCTGAAACACTACAAAAATAAAAGAATAATTTGTTAGTTGAACCAAGAATCAATAGCAGTGAATGTACTGTGGCAGTTTCACGTGAAACTCAGTTTGATAAAAAGCACATTTACTCTGTTCTCAAACACACACACACACACTGTCCCTTCACTCTCTTTGTTCTCCTTCTTCTCTTTCGCACACACTGTCTCCAGCTGTAGTTGACTCTCTGCTTTTGAATTTTAGGGTATTTTCTGCTCGTCATTTCATAATCATCAACCCCCCTTGTATGTTTAATTCCAAACAAAACACTCATCCCTAAACTGTGTCCAAACGAGCTGTCAGAGTCTCTCTGGGACTGACGCCTGCTATACCGGCTCGCTTGAACTGATCGTGTAAGAAGAGCGGACGAATGTAAAACCTTCTAGAAGTGTGTCGCTCTGTTATACAACATTGAGGAAACTGTGTTGTGAAACTAAGAGCTTTTTGGACAAAAAAAGACAGATTCTGAATATTTTGTTGAACACTTGTTGAAAGGATCAATGAGGTTCTGTTCTAAACTCAAGTTTAAAGAATCATTTATTCCAAAACAATAGAAGGAGAAATGTCTTAAATGATTGCGTCCTACTTTAATGTTTAATGTGTTATTTTACATTTTTTCTACTGATACATGTTTACAAGCTGCTTAATTCTTGTAATTAAACCTAAAACTTGTAATAAAAAATTACTCTTGTAAAGTAAGTCCATAAAATGATGCCATGATGAAACCCATTAAAGGTCCATACTATCCATCTTAAGTAGTATTTGAGATTAGGATAAGTAAGTCCCAAAGCATTGTATGTCGAAAAGTGTATGCCAAAAGTCCCCAAATGGTCTGCTATTTCCCGCAGATTTTCAAAGTGTGGATCCGTTTACACTCTGGCTGCGTTTAACTCCACTTTTTGACATACACTCGTGAACTTCCCTAAGCACTGGGAATCCCAACCGGTATTTTGAAGTGCGTTCCACTTCGTTAAGTGGGTGAGGGAAGTTTATTTTGACAGACCCTTGACCCCTTGATTTTGACAGAGGGAGCGAGTCTACACTGTCCGAGTACACGTGTAACATGCAGAGCACTAGGCAGTGTTCGCGGTCGTGTTCAGCATCAAGGCAAAAGACGAAGAAGAAGCTGCTTGTCATTTACATTGTCGGTGGCAAATAGGCAACGACTTTTGTTGCAGTTCCTATGGAAGTTGAAAATGCTCGCTCTTCTCCGCTTGCTCCGGGGCAATTTTTTGACCTGAGGGAGGGGTTCTAGCAGACCAATCACAGCGCTTCGTTGTTACATTTTTGGAGAGGTGCACGTCAGGCTACGCCGTAGGCTACGGCATTGAGGCAGAAGTACAGACGAGCCTTAAGCTGAATGTTACAGTTTATTGTATTGTAATCATTTTTGTTTGTGCAATTTTTATATATTTTCTCCAACTTCCCAAGCATACATAAAGGCCCATAGAATGATGCGTAAAACAAATTCATAAGGAAAAAACTGTAAATAATAAATCAGCTCCATTGCGGATTCCAGTAATCAAGGGCTTAGTTCGTTCCATTCAGACACATTGCAAGGGTTCCACCAGTAGTGGGCGCTCATGCAACATATGCAGTGATGTACATCAGAGAGAACGAGACAAACAAGACTCAAATGCAGCCTCTAACGGCTAATATTGCCCTCAACCCATTGCGCTTTAGAGGAAGATTCGGCTCAGAACTACAAACATGTTAAAAAACTACAAACATGTTGAATGTGCGTAACGGCTAAGAGGTTTAGATAAAGGCGTTTGAGTGACTGATAATCAACATTTAACCTGTTGAAAAATATTTATTTAATGTTGTCCGTGTTATATTCCATCTGCAACAACAATGAAGATATAAGGATCTGTTTGGCCATTAACTTTTAAATGCACCATTATGCAAACGCATGACCCTCTACTGGCAGATCAACATGCTGCTTCTTTTCTTAAATTAAATGTGGAGGATTTTTAACTGTGACAAAATGATTGACAGGCCAGTTTAGGATGCACATAACTATGTGACAGTGCATCCGTTAAAGAGGCACTTTAACATGATAGTATGTCCCAAAAGTGTACATACTTTCAGGGCGTAGTATAAGTAGGCGAATTTTGATGCAGTATATATATGAAGAGCCTGACAGAAGCTTTATTGAAGCTTTTCTTCTAAGATTAAAGTTTGCATTAGAATCAGAAACACTACAACAACTTTGCATTGTGCATATAAGTTTGAGACAATAAGCCTTTGCAGCATTATCAAAACAGAGAGTTCTCTCTCTATTGCACTGCTAAAAGGCTGCGGTTAAACAAACAAACGTCCAACCGTCTCTCTTACACGTATAGATGAAGTGAATTCAGGCGCTGTAAAGCAGCACTTTTCGGTCTCAGCATCGGCGTGGAGGTCGTGTGGGTGTGTGTCATAAAGGATCCTTTGTTGTTTGACAGTGAAGTCAGCCTTTGACTGGTGCGTCTGGTCGGGTGGGTCTATCCAGCGAGGGGCTTTCAGACACGGGGTGAATGAAGCTCTGTGTTGACAGAGCCACCTTCCCTCTGGAGCAAGAGGAAACACTCACACGGCCAACACCATCACATCTGACCGGCATGATTGCTTTGCTAAAGCAAGAGTCACTGTTAGACTTGCTCATGCTTGGGGTTTTTGTCAATCTCACTTTGAAATTTTTTTTTTTTTTTACCAATAATAACTATATTTATAGTCGGCATAAAACAGAAGTTGAGCTATCTATTGTGACATCTATCTGAGTGAAAGAACAGATGTGGGGCCGGGCTTGATTTTATCCATGTGGAGTTGATTGGATAGTTGTGGTTTGCTATTGGTGGATCTCATGTGATTGACAGGTTGATCCCGCCCTCGCATCAGTAAACGTCATCAGAGAAAAGAAGACATGTCGCTGCAAGAGGAAGGGGAAGTTATTTTGATTAAAGATTACAAGGGCACATGAATTTAAAACAACGAGTGATGTGCACGAATAAATCATTTATAATAAATATTGCAATACTCCATTATAAAACAATTTTTGATTGCATTGTGACTTTAAGAAGTTTATTTAGCTTAACCGTGCGAGGAAAATAATCATGACCGTTTGCGTAACATGAAAGCTTCATAATGAAGACCAAGCAGAAGCCATTGTGAGTGAGTGGATGTAGTGACAAATTGGGTCCCCCCTGAAATCGGGTCTCTATTAGGACCCCAAGTGATCCCATTTTTGCATAGCATACAGATACCCAATTAGCCTGATAGCTTAGTTTATACACGCATTTACACTTACCCTACGTGTATTCACAATCATCTTTAATGTAATTATGTGTTAAATTAAGTGTTAAATGTCCAATAATGTGCTATATCTGCGCATGCGCAATAGCTTGATCCAGCCTAAAAAACATAGTTTTTTGTCATGATTCGAGCGTTTAGAAAAAAATTTATAAGACAGTTGTTGTCAGATTTCATTAGTGAAATATTTAATTGGTTACAAATATGAAATTTAATCGAAAGTTTGACAAACAACTTTGGGGAATTTGATGTTTCCCTATTCAAAGAGATAGGAGCTGCACTTGAATGCCCGAGAGGCGTTTCAAAGATGTGAAAATGACTTGTCTTAACAGGACTTTGATAGTAAGCTATGCATATTTTACAATATCATTCGTATATATAGGCTAATAATTAAAGGTGCCCTAGAATATTTTTTTACAAGATGTAATATAAGTCTAAGGTGTCCCCTGAATGTGTCTGTGAAGTTTCAGCTCAAAATACCCCATAGATTTTTTTTTAATACATTTTTTTAACTGCCTATTTTGGGGCATCATTAGAAATGCGCCGATTCAGGGCTACTGGCCCTTTAATTCTCCTGCTCCACGCCCCAAGAGCTCACGCTTGCCTTGAACAGTGCATAAACAAAGTTTACACAGCTAATATAACCCTCAAATGGATCTTTACAAAGTGTTCGTCATGCATACATCGATTCCTGTGAGTATAGTATTTATTTGGATGTTTACATTTGATTCTGAATGAGTTTGATAGTGCTCCGTGGCTAAAGCTAACATTACACACTGTTGGAGAGATTTATAAAGAATGAAGTTGTGTTTATGAATTATACAGACTGCAAGTGTTTAAAAATGTAAATAACGACGGCTCTTGTGTCTGTGAATACAGTAAGAAACGATGGTAACTTTAACCTCATTTAACAGTACATTAGCAACATGCTAACGAAACATTTAGAAAGACAATTTACAAATATCACTAAAAATATCATGATATCATGTCAGTTATTATTGCTCCATCTGCCATTTTTCACTGTTGTTCTTGCTTGCTTACCTAGTCTGATGATTCAGCTGTGCACATCCAGACGTCCTGCCCTTGTCTAATGCCTCGATCATGAGCTGGCATATGTGCAAATATTGGGGGCGTACATATTAATGAACCCGAATGTTACGTAACAGGCAGTGTTATGTTGAGATTCGCCTGTTCTTCGGAGGTCGTTTAAACAAATGAGATTTATATAAGAAGGAGGAAACAATGGAGTTTGAGACTCACTGTATGTCATTTCCATGTACTGAACTCTTGTTATTCAACTATGCCGAAGTAAATTCAATTTTCCATTCTATGGCACCTTTAACTGACGGTTTGTGGAGACCCGATTTCGAGGGACAACATGATTTGTCATGACAACGGTTGTTTCAGAAGTGGGCGGGGTCAAAACTGCTGATTTCAGCCAATCACTTTGGCCGAAAGGAGACAACATGATTAATATTCATGAGTCCATCCGCCTGCAGCAATCGACGAAATGCGATAATCCATGAAAGACATGCACGAAAATAGATGTCCATGATGACTATTGTAAGTTAATGTTAAATTGATAGATAGATATAAACTTTTTATTCATACATGGTTAATACAATTTTTAGTACTACATAGGTTTAATTACGCTTTAAAAAGTTTCTTAAACGTTCGTAGATATTCAACTCCCACATGAATGTCTCTCTATCATTACTTACTATTACTTTAATAAGTGATAAGGAGATTTTCACCTGGTGGACAATAATATAACACCCTAGCAACCCCCCCAGCAACTGCCTAGCTATCTTTATCTTTAACCCAAACGCTACACCGGACCAGAAATCTCAGCCAAACTTGTTCACTCATATATGTGTGTGTGTGTGTGTTTGGATCCTCAGAATCTGATCATAAATCACAGTTCATCATTAGCAAACGTGCATACTTCAAAGAGCACAAGCCCAGAGAGGTGTGTGTCCTACATCAGCCAGTGTATACTGCGTTGCTGTGGAAACACTGCGCTGTGTTGTAGCCGGCTGGCAAGAGTGCAAATGTCTTCTATATTCTGAGCAAATGTCTGGCATGGATACAGGGACGAGGCTGGGGTGTGACACACACACACACACACACACAGCACATAGCACATACTGCCCTTAGGGCTGACAGTATATGTCCTTAAGAAACATGTCTAGCTTTGTGTGGTTAAGTTAGTGTGTGTGACAGGCAGGAATGAGGTGAGGAGTTTATTCACACTAAGTCAGAGTCTTTCTGTCAGACAGATGATTAAGTGCTTTGAGCCAGGATCAGATATCTGCACTGTTTGGGAGAGCTCTCTCTGGGTCATTCATACAGACCTACAGGAAAGAGAGCAAGCAGATGAAGGTTTGCACTTTTACACATATAGGTGGCTTGTTGTTAGTTATGCAGTTGCTAAAAAAATGTATTACTCCTCCAATACTCTGTACACACAGCTGTTTGTATTTCTCTGTTAACTTTGTGCTTGTGTTTATGTTTGTTTTATGATTTATGCTTTTGTCTGGACCAAGATAAAAAAGAAATCTAAAAGTAGTCTGATTATATTACTTAAAATCTGCAATGAAATGAATTACGTTAGTAACTACAAATTTTTGTCTCGTCCAGACAGTCTTGTGTTTACATTTGTTTTTTTGTTTTTGTTGATTTGTCCTTGTGTTTGTAGTTGTTTGTTTGTTGGTCGATTTGTGCATGTGTATGTTTGCTGCTTTATATTTTGTTCATTTCTTGAACAACGTTTGTTGCTTTGCTGTTTGTTTAGTTATGCTGGTACACTTATTTATGCTTATTTTTGTTTTGTTTGTTTGTTGATTTGCAGTCATGTTTGTTAATTTGTGCTTGTGTTTGGACCAGGCGCAAAACGACGTCAGGCGCGATGCATGTGTTTCTTGCTAGTTTCAGCCCGACGCAGTTATCATTTTCACGTCCATTGTTTAAATAGCAAATGCACTCACGCCCATCTGTTCACCCATGGTTGTGCTGGTCTGAAAACGAGGTGTGTTCAGGTGCATTGTTGGCGTGTTGCTATTTTGAGTAAACTGAAAACCACTGCGCCATTGACCAACTGAAACCTGGTCTAAAGTCAATGGCACAATATTTGTTTTGTTATTTAAAGAGCGCATTAGTAATATGCGCCTATATGCGGGTGCGCAACACGTGTACACTCTGCTTGTTACACACACAGCAAACAAACGTCAAATATTAAAAATCAAAGGATTCCTCTCTGGAGAAGCATTCAGTCTTTCCGCTTGCAAATTCCACCATGTAAATAGCGAATCCGCCATGGTGCAAGTGCAGATGAGTTTTAAAGGGAATGGGAGATGAGACTCTGATTGGTTTATTGCACGTTAAGCCCAAAACACACCCATCACTCATTAAGAGACTAGGGACAACCCTTTTAAACCATGTGGTGGGCACGCCGACCATTTTTTCCGTCGTTAAACTAGCAAAAGAGGATTCGGACAAGGCATAGTGCAACATAAAGGGCCCAATTAAAGCACATGGTCTAAAGCGCACGGCGCATGTGCACTTAGGGCGTGTCCCAATCCTCTTTTGCTAGTTTAACGATGACATGAAAAATGGTTGCGGTGCCCGGCGCATGGTCTAAAAGGGTTGTCCCTAGTCTTTTAATGAGTCATGGGTGTGTTTTTGACGTAACGTGCAATAAACCAATCAGAGTTTCATCAGAGTGCCATTCCCTTTAAAAGGCAGTTGCGCTCGCACCATGGTGGATTCGTTATTTACATGGTGGAATTTGCAAGCGAAAGTCTGAACGCTTCTCTAGCGAGGAAATGGTTCTGCTCATGCGTGAGCAGACCATCTACGGGACAAACCGGATTCCACCAAAGCATTTTTATCTTTATGCACACAATAATAATCTTTTACATTGTAATCTTTTTATTTTTAATATTTGGCATGTTTGTTTGCTGCTGCGCGTCCCTGTGTGTGTAACAAGCAGAATGTACACGTGTTGTACACCCACATATAAGCGCATATTACTTACACACCCTTTAAAGGTACAATATGTAATAATTTTGGCCGCTAGAGGTTGCTAGAAGCCTATTCATAACAAAGGCGTAGCTTGATGATGCCAAGTTTTAGAGCGGAATCTTGGGAAATGTGGTCTGTTTATCATATTAGATACATTTGAGTGTGTTGAAAATGATGTTATAACGTTATTCTGTGCGTTCGCTCGGCGGCTGCTGTGAGACACTGTTACACACTGCAGTAAGATCGATCGATTTTAGAATATCATAATAAATGCTGGATGGCTTGTGTTGATAAATAGCATGCAATTAATTTTAAAACGTATTGTATGATGGAGAAAATTCTGTATTACTGTTAATACAAATAATTATGTCTATTAAAACGTGTAATATATTAAAGCGTCTTTGGTGTTTCCATGGTTTCTACAAAATAAAACCGGAAACCGAGGGTAACGCGGGTATGACGCAATTGACAGGCGACTCCTCACACGTCCCGGAGCCTTGGTTAAAATTGCTATTTTCTCATGATTTACAAATAGTTGGAAACATTTGGGATATTGTAAGTACTCAAGTGAACAAAATATGGTATAAGTGAACAAAACACTGGCCTAGTGGTTTTTGGATATTTTACTGCAAAAATATTACATATTGAACCTTTAAGTAACAAAAAAAAAAAAATACTGCGCCATAGACCAGGTTTTTGTTGGTCAATGGCGCAGTTGATTTCAGTTGCCTCAAAATAGCAACACGCCAACAATGTGCCTGAATACACCTCGTTTTCAGACCAGGACACCCATGAGCAAACAGATGGGTGCGAGTGCATTTGCTATTTAGACAACGTGGCGCAGGATGTGAAAATGATAACTGCATTGGGCTTAAACTTGCGTCGCGCCTGTCGTTGCATTGCACTGGGTGTATGATAGGGCCCAAAGGATGCAAGTTGCGGTTAAAAATCACTGAAGAAGATCCGGACACGCCCTAAGTGCACCTGCGTCTTCAGACCATGCGCCTAAATCATTCAAATAGGGCCCTTTGTGTGTCTTTGTTGTTTTTATAGCTCATTTAAGTTTGTGGATTTGTAATTGTTGTTTTGTTGTGGTGTTCATGTCTATTTGGAATTGTGTTTGTTTGTTGGTTGGTTAGTTTGTACTGTGTTACATTTTTATGTTTGTTTGTGTGTTTGTTTTCATTTGTTGCTTTGTAGTTTGTTGAGTTGTGCTGGTGTGTGTGTGTTTGATGTTTGATTAGGAATTGTGTTTGTTTGCTGGTTAATTTGTGCATGCGTACATTTTCATGTATGTTTGTTTATTTTTTTGCTTTGCACTTTGCTGCTTAGTGCATTTCTTTATGTTTTCTTTGGTTTGGTTTGTTGCATTGCACTTGTGTTTGTTTGTTGATTTGTGCTTGTGTGTGTTGCTTTGCATGTTTATTTATGTTTTGTTTGTTTGTTGCTTAGCAATTGCTGAAAAATTGTGCTTGTGTGTGTGTGTGTTGGTTTAAACATTTATTTATGGTTGTTTTATAGTTATGTTTACACTGGTGTTTGTTTGTTTGTTTGTTTTGCCAACCACCTGTTTTATTTGTTACTTGATTTGCGTTTATGTTAGAGTTTGTGTTTTGCACTTACTTGTTTTGCACTAGCACTGTCATTTGTGGCTGTAAGAGTTGATGTTTTTGTGTCGGAAACAGGGATGTCTGTCGCCTGCTATTTTTATGTTTGTGGTTTTTATCGCGTGCCAGCGTTGACTGACTTTTCATGACCGCTTGACCCTGACGGAGCAAAACAACACTGATGCCAACCCACACTGAGAGGAAGTGAAACCATCTCAGCGATATTTGTGGAAGACCTCCTGCTTCATATTTGAAGACCACATTATTTACTTGTGTGCTATTGGACTTCTTGTTTATATTCTCTTTTTATAATGTTTGCTTGTTTCTTGGATTTTTATTGTTTTTGCTCTGCTTTGGTGCAGTATAGTCTCAGTGGCGCCTCCCTACAGGTGGGAATAAGACTAACACTCGAGGCATTAGATTTTGTGCTACTTTAAAAGGCATGTGTTCAGAGAACAAACTAAACCGTGAATCATCAGAGGCATCTGTTGCTTAGTCATTCGTTTAGGGACACAGATTAACATAACCTGCTTTTTTGTGTTTTCGTGTCTTTGCAGATGTCTTCTGGTGAGGCTGTGATGGTGGAGCACTGAGGAAGTTAGATCAAAGATCAAAAGACAAAAAAGCTGAAATATTTCAGAGGAAGTCTTTGAGCGATGTTGGCCCCCGAGCAGGAGCTGCTGAGCTCTTCTAAACCCATCAAATACGGAGAGCTCATCATCCTCGGGTAAGGCTTGCATTTTTGCTTAAAGTAAATGCTACTAATGCAAGATGGTGGACCAACGTTTTAGTTTTCTGCACAGCTACAACGGCTCCCTACCGAACGGAGACCGGGGCAGGAGGAGAAGTCGTTTTGCTCTGTTTAAGAGACCCAAAGCCAATGGAGTCAAACCCAGCACCGTCCACAGCACATGCAGTCCACAGACCGCCAAGGTACACGCCCATTTTCCCGATAATCATTTTTATATGTCTTTAAAACTTTATTGCTCATTTATATGTGTCACATTGGATTTTTAAGGGCTTCTGCACAAGCCGAGTGTTTAAATGTGAGCTGTTTTCCTTATCATTCTTCACTTTTACATGTGCATCTAAAGCATGTTGCATTTAATTCATGTAGCATGCAACATATTTATTTTATCCTCATGCTTCACTGTCATCTGTTGCTCCTGCATGTTGTGAATCTGATCAGTGAGCCGTATCCTGACTTCACTGATGTAAATGAAATAAACTAACCAAAGGGTTTTGGTGTTTCTGCAGGCCATCAGCAACAAAGGTCAGCACAGTGTGTCGTACACGCTGTCCCGGGCGCAGACGGTAGTGGTGGAGTACACTCACGACAGCACCACTGACATGTTTCAGGTTCGTTTTCTGGGTGGATTTGTGCCGTTACCTGATTTGCATCCGTTAAACTAGTGAAAGTTGCTCGTATCTGTCATTGATATTTGGCTCCGTGTGTGATTTCCCCTTCATCAATGCACTAACCCTATAAAAACGTCTTTCTTTTGCAGATCGGCCGGTCCACTGAAAGCCCCATTGATTTTGTGGTGATGGACATGGCACCCGGTTGTCACGGTAACAGCGACACGCTGTCGTCTCAGAGCACCATATCGCGATTCGCGTGTCGGATCGTGTGTCAGCGAGCCCCGCCCTACACTGCGCGCATCTACGCCGCCGGCTTCGATTCGTCCAAAAGCATCTTCCTGGGGGTGGGTCAAACACACTCTCTCCTCTCTAACAGTCTTTCACACTCATCCATCCATCCATCCGTTCCACGATGCATTCATGTGTTCTCCTATCACTGATCCTGGAGAGGCTGAAAATTAACAAGTGAGTGAGTGAACAATTCATGAAGTGAATGATCAACACTACCGTTCATTAGTTTGGGTCAAATTTTTTTACTGACTCCAAACTTTTGAACAGTAGTCTGTGTGTGTGTGTGAATGAATGAATCAGTAAATAAAGTGAGCAAATGAATGAATCAGTGAATGAAGCGAATGAATGAATGAATGAATCAGTGAATGAAGCGAGTGAATGAATGAATCAGAGAATGAAGTGAGCTAATGAATGAATAAATCAGTAAATAAAGTGAGAAAATGAATGAATCAGTGAATGAAGCGAATGAATGAATGAATCAGTGAATGAAGCGAGTGAATGAATCAGAGAATGAAGTGAGCTAATGAATGAATAAATCAGTGAATGAAGTGAGTGAATGAATGAATCAGTGAATGAAGGAGTGAATTAATTAATCAATGAATGAAGTGAGTGAATAAATGAATCAGTGAATGAAGTGAGCAAACGTCTGAATCAGTGAATGAAGTGGGTGAATGAATGAAACAATGGATGAAGTGAGCGAATGAATCAGAGAATGAAGTGGGTGAATGAATTAGTGAATGAAGTGAGTGAATGAATGAATCAGTGAATGTAATAAACAATTGAATGAATCAGAGAATGAAGTGAGCGAATGAATGAATCAGTGAATGAAATAAACAAACGAATGAATCAGAGAATGAAGTGAACAAATGAATGAATCAGTGAATGAGGTAAATAAATGAATGAATCAGAGAATTAAGTGAGTGAATGAATGAATCAGTGAATAAATTGACTTAATGAATGAATCAGTAAATGGAGTGACCGTCTGAATCAGAGAATGAAGTTGGTGAATGAATGAATCAATGGATGAACTGAGCAAATGAATCAGAGAATGAAGTGAGCGAACGACAGAGTCAGAGAATAAAGTGGGCGAATGAATGAATCAGTGAATGAAATAAATGAATGAATCAGAGAATGAAGTGAGCAAATTAATGAATCAGTGAATGAGGTAAATAAATGAATGAATCAGAGAATGAAGTGAGCAAATGAATTAATTAGTGAATGAGGTAAATGAATGAATCAGAGAATTAAGTGAGTGAATGAATGAATCAGTGAATAAATTGACTTAATGAATGAATCAGTAAATGGAGTGACCGTCTGAATCAGAGAATGAAGTTGGTGAATGAATGAATCAGTTAATGAAGTAAACAAATGAATGAATCAGAGAATGAATTGAGCAAATGAATGAATCAGTGAATGAAGTGAGGTAATTAATGAATCAATGAATAAAGTGACTGAATAAACAAATCAGTAAATGAAGTGAGCAAATGAATGAATCAGTAAATGAAGTGACTGAATGAATGAATCAGTAAATGAAGTGACTGAATGAATGAATCAGTGAATGAAGTGAGTGAATGAATGAATCAGTGAATGAAGCGAGTGAATGAATGAATCAGTGAATGAAGTAAGTAAATCAGTGAATGAAGTGAGTGAATGAATGAATCAGTAAATTAAGTGACTGAATGAATGAATCAGTGAATGAAGTGACTGAATGAATGAATCAGAATGAATGCACGAATGAATGAATGAATGAATGAGCCTGTTTTTCCTCTGTCCTCAGGAGAAAGCGGCAAAATGGTGGTGCGCTGACAGCCAGATGGATGGACTGACCACGAACGGCGTGCTGGTGATGCGACCGCGACACGGCTTCACCTGCGAGTCCAAACCGGGCGCCTGGAGAGAGATCTCGGTCTGTGGAAACGTCTTCACGCTGAGAGAGACGCGGTCAGCTCAGAAATCCGGCAAACTGGTGAGAGTTTCTCAAATGTAACCAGACATTAATTAATAGACTTTCTCATTAAACTCACAACCAAAGTGAGGGCCGAGAATCACTGGGGCATACTCAAAAACCAGGTCAAAACTTCACCATAGCGACATTTTGGTGATGCACAGATAAACAGTAGGGTAAGATTTCCTTGTTGTGTTACTCAAACATCCAGCTAACATCACCATGACAACAAAATTCCCACCGTCCTTATCTGGAATCTCACACACACACACACACACACACACACACACACACACACCAGAAGTGTTATGCAGTTTTGCAGTGTGAATAAATTTGTATATTTGTATCTTTTCAATCAGTGATCGCCCACAGAGACTAAATGAGCACAAAGCTTGTGTCGTGTCCTGTATGTTTGTGTTTGTGCGCTGTTGTGCGTGATATGACTCCCGTCCAACTGGAAAGTTTGTTGTGTTGTTAAATCTGGTCTCCATGGTGTCAGAAGTCCTGTCCGTAACCTCGCCATGCAGCTTTTTTTCTGGATGCACAGTGTGTGAGAATGAAACGTTATGAAATGGCAAACGGTGGTAAACAACTGCAATCCTGAAAATCTCTTAGTTCCTCTATTTCTCAGTATCTGTTGGGCACAGTGTTATAGCTCATGATGGGTCTTGTTGGAAGTTGAATCTCACAAACAAATGATTAATTCACCCAAAAATCAAAGAAAGAAATAAAACATTACGTTTTACTTAAATGGCATGTTTTTAGTATTTTTTTTTGTGTGCATTGTGGCATCTATCTACTAAAAACAGTTTTTGTGAGCTCTCCTTGTCATGTTAAGTATACTTTTGTGCTGTGAATTGTGGAAATGCAGTATTTGCACCTGTGTAAACTCATCTGTATATACGTGGTAGGCGTGTTTTGTGTGTCTGTGTCTGGATTTGTGTGGCCGGGCTGAGACGGCAGACCCGAGGTGACGCTGGGAGGTTTCGCTGGTTATTTTGTGCTCTCTAAATAGTGGATGTGGTTTGGATTTGTTCCATTATGACTCTGTATGGGCTCACTGTATGTTTTCTGACTCACTGCAGACCTGAGCGATCATGTTTGAAGAGCATGTGGATTAATGCATGAATAAGAGCGTCATCTAGTGGGCGGTTTGAGTCAGTGCAGATTGACCTTTTCTTAACTCCTCTGAAAGAAACCATTCGATTAGGCAGGCACATTAATCTATGATATCTGACCATTTTATCATTATTCTGATTAGATTTTTAACAGAAGTGTCTATTTTCCCATGTGTCAGTTCCAAATGCCATCTTTGTCAATGGATAATAAGCACCTGAAAATATAAAATATATGGCAAATTAATATAGATTAATATAGTTACAAAAATGTTTATTAAATTATAATTATATATATAATTACATAAATATTTAATATATTATAATATATTTTATGTATTATATATTTTTTATTAAATATTTTTCATTATATATTTTTTTATATTTTATATATTATATTATTCTGTGTGTGTGTATATATATATATATATATATATATATATAATTGTTTATATTATTTTTTATGCATGTATATATATTATAATATTTTATAATTAATATTATAGCTTATTTTATAATAAATATTATATTATATGATTTTTATATTATATTTTTTATTTTTATCCTATTTAGTAATTTTTTTTATTTTATATTTGATATATTATATATTTTTTCATTAAATATTTTTCAAAAATATGTATATAAATATATAAATATTTTATATATTATATGTGATATATATGTTTTCCATTAAATATTTGTTTTATCCCGTATATATATATATATATATATATATATATATATATATATATATATATATATATTTATAATTGTTTATATTAATTTTATGCATGTATATATTATATTTATATATTATAGTTTTTATTATTCTATTTAGTAATTTTATGATTATTTTATATTATATTTATTATATATTTTTCCATTAAATATTTATCAAAATATGTAAATAAATATATCAATATTTAACATATTATAATATATTTGGTATCTATATATATATATATATATATCTATATATTTTTAATTAAATATTTTTATTTTGTGTATATATATATATATATATATATATATATATATATATATATACACACACACAGAATAATAAATATTTAATAACAATTTTTTTTTATATAAAAGTATAAAATATATGAAATATTAATTATTTAAAACATGGGTACTTTCCTAAACACCTTAAAAGATTCTCCAGCTATACTTTATTTTTCCATGATGTTTAACCAAAACAAACCTCTGGAGTTTAATACCTAATGTTCGTGGATTGTTCAAATCAACATGTATAAGCAAAATTTAAAGTTCTATTTCTTTCTCTGTTTCTAGGTTGAAAACGAGTCTCAGGAGTTGACAGACGGCACGTTAATCGATCTGTGCGGTGCGACTCTCCTGTGGCGTTCGGCAGAAGGCCTGTCCCGCACGCCCACCCTCAAACACCTGGAGGTGCTGCGGCGGGAGCTGAACGCGGCGCGGCCGCAGTGTCCCGTGGGCCTCCGAACGCTGGCCTTCCCCAGCTTAGATCGCTCCTTCAGAGGCACGGCCCACGAAGACCAGCCCTGGGCCTACCTGCACTGCGGACACGTGCACGGATACCACGCCTGGAGGGGGCGTCGCAGGGTCACGAAAGAGGGCTCGACCGAGGAGGAGGACGACGAGTCCGAGGTGAAAGAGGAGACGGAGCAGGAGCCGCTGAGGGAGGGTGAGAGAGAGTGTCCGCTGTGCCGCACTCGCGGTTTGTACGTGCCGCTCAAGCTGGGCCGCGAGTCAGGCTTATATCTGGACGGTGCGCCTCCGACGCACGCCTTCAACCCCTGCGGACACGTGTGTTCGGAACGGACGGCAGCGTTCTGGAGCAAACTACTGCTGCCGCACGGATCTCACGGCTTTTATCCCGCCTGTCCGTTCTGCATGAGACCACTCGCTCGCGAGACCAAGGTCGTGAGACTGATCTTTCAGGGGCCGCTGGACTGAGTGTGTGTGCGTGTGTTTTTAAGACTCTTTCGTGCCAAACTGCCAACGCATATTCAGCTCTCTGATTTTCCCACAAGCCATCTGTTCTCTGCACTGCCAGCTGTCTGACTGGACGGAGCGAAGCCCGTCGTACATTCAGTAGTTTTCTCAGTTTTCTCCGTAGTTTTGATCATGAAATCAAAATCAATCATTTTTTTTTTTTATGAAAAATCACAGTATTTATTCTGAATGATTTTTCTTTGCACATCATCTTAGAGAAGAGATGTTGCCCCTCCCTCTTGCAGTGATATCTCTTCTCTAATGATGTGTTTACTGGTGTGAGGGTGGGGCAACCTGTCAATCACATGAGCTCCACCAATAGCAAACCCCAACCATCCAATCAATTCCCCATGTAAAAATCAAGCCCCGCCCTACATTTGTTCTTGTTTGTGAAGACGTTTCACTTGAATATACATCACAATAGAGAAGAAAAGACTAGCTCAAGTTCAGTTTCCGACCTTAACATTCTTTACCTGTTATGAATCTGTATGAATACACTTCAGTGGGTGTGTAAACCTGTTTTCTCAATTGTTTTCCTTTCATTTGTGCTTGTTGTTTCAAAATGCAACAGATTATCACCTCGAAAAATGCCAATGATTTTCATCATCGAGTTTGAAATGAGGTTATGTAATGTTATAATGTATATATATATATATATATATATTAAAACTGTGTTGTTGCATTTTCTCAGAAATGTTTTTGTATCATTCTTAAAGAATAAAGGTAATAGCTCATATTTCAATAAAGAGCACTTTTCCACCTGTATTTAACATTTTAAAGGATTAGTTCACTTTCAAATTAAATTTTCCTGATAATTTACTCACCCCCATGTCATCCAAGATGTTCATGTCTTTCTTTCTTCAGTTGAAAAGAAATTTAAGGTTTTTGATGAAAATATTCCAGGATTTTTCTCCATATAGTGGACTTCAATGGCCTCCAAACGGTTGAAGGTCAAAATTACAGTTTCAGTGCAGCTTCAAAGAGCTTTAAACGATACCAGATGAGAAATAAGGGTTTTATCTAGAGAAACGATCGGTCATTTTCGAAAAAAAAAATAAAAAATTATATACTTTTTAACCATAAATGCTCATCTTCAACCATAGACTGTAAAAAAAGATGGACGACGCGACGCCGCTTCCTTCCATTGTATTGAACTGAAGCCAAAATAGGCTTATGAATGGGCGCTGACACGTTACGCAATACGTCAAAAAAAAAAAAGTTTGGAGCCTGGGCATGCGCAGAAGGAATCGTCAGTGGAGCCGGAGGCGGAGTCGCGATATCAAACTTCCGCCCAGACGACTGCGTCATCATTCATGTATTTTAAATAGACTATAAAAATTATACACAATTTAAAGTCTACCTTTAAAATAATAGGCTATTCTGTTTCTAGAGCAATAATATTTTTGAAACAGCAAATTCAGTAGATAAACTCAATATAATACGCCACTAGAAACAACTCTAAATCGTCAGAAACGGTCCTGCCATTTTAAATCAAGTTCAACTAACGTTACAGGAGATCGATTGCTGTAATTAGAGTAAGCTATCATTAGTTTTGTCCTGCTAATTATTATTTTATACCCATAAAAATAATAAGTAACTGCCAGATAACGATCACCTGCTTTTTCCCGACATGGTTAACATTAGGTGTGTTATCTTAACTAATAACATTTATTAATTAGCTTATAACGCCCACATTTGATGTTACAGAAAAAAAGTTCAGTGATCCATCAGATCCTGTAGGTCGGTTAGTACAGTTTACTGCTGAACAACTCATTTTGTTGGTGTTAAATAACAAAGAAATCAAAAATTAACAGTTAGTTAATACATCTTCAATCTCCCCTCGAAGCTCCGACAGTCCTCAGAGAAGCTGTCAATCAACTTCGAATCATGACGACACGCCCCGTTTTTATAGCATCAAATTGCTAGCTAAAATCTAAATCATCACAAAAACGAACAATTGAATATATATCAGTGTGATAACAACTACCTTAAATGACCAAAACCATCTTTCAGAAAGTTTTATTTGAAGCAGAATTTATTTTTAAGTTTTCACTGAAGTCTCATTCGACTGCATTGAGAGGGCGGGGTTTATGACCTGTACTGCATCCAGCCTCCAGGGGGCGATCAAAGAGCCCGTGGCTTCACTTTTCAGAGCGTATGAGACACACCCGTCTTCAACTAGCTCTCTTCTTCTCTATTAGAATTCCAGCAGTGTAGACACTGCTAAGTGTATTACTGCCCTCCACAGGTCAAAGTTTGAACTAAATTGTCATATTCAATATGTAAGTGCAAGTATATAACAATTAGTTCAAACTTTGACCTGTGGAGGGCAGTAATACACTTAACAGTGTCTACACTGCTGGAATTCTAATAGAGAAGAAGAAGAAGAGAGCTAGTTGAAGATGAGCATTTATGGTTAAAAAGTATATAAATTATTTTTTTTTTCCCGAAAATGACAGATGGTTTCTCTTGATAAGACCCTTATTCCTCGTCTGGTATCGTTTAAAGCCCGTTTGAAGCTGCACTGAAACTGTAATTTTGACCTTCAACCGTTTGGAGGCCATTGAAGTCCACTATGGAGAAAAATACTGGAATGTTTTCATCAAAAGTCTTAATTTCTTTTCGACTGAAGAAAGAAAGACATGAACATCTTGGATGACATGAGGGTGAGTAAATTATCAGGAAAATTTAATTTGAAAGTGAACTAATCCTTTAAAATGGTCAGACAGATGTGATATAGAAAGAAAGCTGAATAAATGAATGAACAAACAGAAAGAAAGACATAATAAAAAAAAATGAATGAACGACAGAAAAAATTAAAGAACAAAGAAATGAATGAAGAAATCAGAACGAATTACTATTTTGCACCAAAGAACAGCATTTACATGCAAAAAAATACAATAAACAAGATATTATACGAGGGTTTCGATGCATTAAAGTCAAGTTTTAAACCGCAGAAGAGTTTTACAAGCAACTTTAAAGAATTCAGATCAATCTTTGTTGAAAACAGAAAAATAACGTAAATTCTTTAAAATGTACATTTATGAATGTAAAGTTTTGCAACGAATAGTAATAAATAACTATAAACCAAAATAACACATTTTTGAGCAAACGTTTGAGGATAAACTGCTTTATTGTATGACGGAGTGAGATTAGTTTTGTACGCGTTGACAACTTGTAAACCGGAAGTGTCTGCGTTGCGCGCGTAGTGCATTATGGGCCGGTGACCGGCGGACCGCTGAGTGTGTGATATGAGTCCGTCTGTGAAGATGTGAGCGGGATCTGACGATATTATGATCTCCAGGAGCTGCTTTATTTCATATAACAGGTACTCACCATTGCAGACACGCTCGCAGTGTTATGAGTGAACGCGACGCGCTTTAATGGCGCTGAAGCGGATGTTTATGATGATTAGCGCTCGCGCTAGCAGCGGCTCATTCCGTGTGACACACAATAACAAACTCAATTTACTGTAAAACAAGCAGAAATTACGCATATGTGCTTTTAAAATGCTTATTTAAGCGTACGTGTGTCAGTTAAAGCGTCGGTAGCGCGCAGGTGATTTGTTTTGCTCCTCACAGGTAATTTTTTTAATGATAATTATATTTTTAATAATAATTAATATTATAAATATTCATACATTCAAGCAGGTTGACGCTAAAGTTGCGACTAAACGAAGATAATGAATAGGGTTGAGCTGTCAATCATACCTTTCTAGGTAATTAGACGTCTGTAATTGCTCATAATAATATATATAATGAATGTATAGTTATTTAAATATTGGTTAGATAGTTGTTTAAACGTGAGTTAATGATTGATTATTTGATTTGATCAGCTCTCAGCTGACCACATCTGTCACGTGTCCTGTCTTACCTTTTAAAAATCATTAATTATTCAATATATCAATATTTATATGTATGTATGTTTGGGCAAATTTAGTGCATTGGCCTTTGATTATTTGTATATGTCTGGTACATTTATATATGTGTATATATATATGTGTATATGTGTATATATATATGTGTATATATATATGTGTATATGTGTGTATATATGTGTATATATATGTGTATATATGTATATATATATATGTGTGTGTGTGTGTGTGTATGTGTATGTATATATATGTATATGTATATGTATATGTGTGTGTGTATATATATGGTGTATATACACCAAAATTTAATGTTAAAATGTATGTTTTTAATGTAAACTTCTCCCTTTACTCACTTTGGTCAGTTCAAGAATAGTTTATGCAGTTGTATATTGTTTTTGAGAGTATTAAAAGAGCAGTTTTGTGTCTATCCTTGTATTGTTCGGCTGGTTAAGGTTGATTTCGGATTTATAAAGTAATTAGTAATCCAATAGTTTTTAGAGAGAGTAATCTAATGTTGAAGATGTAATTAGTAGCTAGTAATTCATTACTTTTTTAGAGTAACTTACCCAACACTGATTTTATGTGATCATAGATTCCCTCTTCATTAGAAACGTGTTTTCTGTGAAGCTGCTTTGTATTGTGAAAAGTGCTAAAAATAAAAAAAAAATAAGTACAACAAATGTGACATTAATCAGTTAATTTAGCGTACGTATCCAGGTGACATTTAACACAAATTCAAAACATAATGCTAATGAGAACTTGGAGCAAATTTTCCTCAGTTATTATAAACATAACGCAAAAAACAATGCAAATAATAATAAAAAATTATTTACACATAGTATAGTTTTATATTATTTTTGATTTTGATACCACAATTACATAATCATTCAAAGGCACAATTACAAAAAAAGTCCATTTACATTATTCAGCGTGCTTAAGATGTTTTTTTTTTCTTTTTACAGGTTATTTTAGGGTTTTTCCCCCATTGTTTTTAATTTTAGTTTTAGTATGACATTATAATACAATGTATATTTTGACTTTTTTATTTATAGAAGAAACCAAACCAATGTATAGTTGACATTTGAGGCTTAATGCTATAGAAAAGCAATAAAAGTTTTTAAGGAAGAGTGTTTTCAGCTATATATTTTCTTATAAAAATATATATTTTCATAAACTAATATGGCAAACAATGGTTTAAAGCTATTAAATGCAAATTGTGATAATCGTAATTAATAATCGCAATTACAATTTCAAGGGAATAATCGACAATTATTACTTTTGTCATAATCGTGCATCCCTAATGTCCAGGTGACAAAATCTAAATGAAATTGTCCAAGAAACACTGCCATGATATGCATTGCTTTTTTTTTTTGTCTACTACTACTGAGAATTTAGGTGAAAATGTGCTTTTTCTTTACATGAAGTGTAGTTTTGTATGTAATGTTTATTTCAGAGAGAGATATGTCTCGAATAAGTTCTTGACAGGTTTCAGAGTGATTCTGAGCGTTGTACTGAATGAACATCCATTAATGTGAGTGTTTTCTCGCAGCAGTGCTCGTCAGTTTTGAGTCAGTAGCACTGTAGAGTTTGACAGGTCTTCCTGCTCTCTGACTCGACAGCAGCTGAAGTCAAACCACACGGCGTGTTGGAGTGAAACCTCAGCGCTTTCGTTTCTCATTCTGAATAACTAGAGAGCCGGCACGTGTGTCATGCTTTTGATCCGCTGCTCACGAACGCTTGAGTTCAGCTCTTTTCCTCCTTCACTAGTCCTGGATCAGAGTCCAGACTCTCAGTCTGCTGTTTTCTCTCCATCTGCTCACTCAGGTGTGAGATGCGGTCTGAACATCTGATTAAACATGCTGCGATGAGAAGAAGCGATTCAGATGGCTGCCCATGAAGCTGCAGGATGTTTTTTTTGTGTGTGTGTGTGTGTGTGTTTGTGTGCATCTGAATTCATCTTCCTCTCTGTGTTTTTCACTCTGACTCACTTGTTTTTATACCCAGTGTGGGGATTTTTAGCACTAATACATTTAAATGGTCTTTTACAGATGCATATTGTTTAACAAAAGTTGCATTTTATACAGTGTTTTATTTATTATATTGTCTGCCATGTAATAGCCTGTGAAGCTGATATGGCAATACATTTAATATAATCAATCTGAATAGGTTTTTTTTGTTTGTCATTTTTAAAACTTGATTTTACCTTAAAAGACGGGTATTTCCTGTGCTGACAGGATGTTGATGTTGATGTTCTTGCGCTCTTCTTTCAGTCAGCCTCATATGTGAGGGATCCGTAGTGATGTCCTCCAATCCCATACCTCAGTCCAGCGGAGGAGGAGGAGGAGGAGGAGGAGGAAGAGGCTGGCAGCACCAGCGATGGGCTCTTTCAGAAGCCCCGGGACCCTTCAATGGCCCCCAGACACTATCGAACCCCTCGCTCCCTCCCGGACGTCTGCCCTAAAGAGCCCACCGGTGAGATCTCAGTAACGGGCTAAATAAAAATGTGACGCTTTGAGCGCTGTTGAGCGGATTCGTAAACACCTCTGATTGGCCATTGTGTTCACACACTCAACAGATATGTCTGTGATTGGCTACAATGATCTTTGATGATCAAATACAATGAAATCTGAACAATGTTTCGAGGTGTAATACTTGTAGTATAAGCAGAATAATTGACTCCAGAATTGATAGAGAATTGATAATGCACACCACATAATGCACATTATTTTATAATAATTCAACGGACCGGAGTCAATTATTCCTTACTTATTTCTCCTGGATATACTGAAAAAAATTTGGTGTAGAAACAATTTTCACTCAGAAATTGCTAGTAAATTTTACACAAAAATGGCAACTTAACTTTGAATTTTGAAGTAGAAATAAAGGTTGTGAATAAAAAGAACCATTTTTTCTTAGTGTGAAGAGCATTTTAATGATCTAAAGGACCTTTTTCCTCTGTAAGGGACCGTTAAAGAGTGTAAGTAAAAAATTAAATCGACCCTCCTGACCCCCACAATCCTCCTCTGTACAGGTGATGGCCGTGGCCTCTGTGACGGCCCGTCCGTAGTGGCCGACCAGCATCGCTGGACTGTATATAACTCTAAAGTGAACCTCCCCGCGGCCCTGAACGACCCCAGGCTGGCCAAGAGAGAGTCGGACTTCTTCACTAAGACGTGGGGCCTGGACTTCGCCGAGACCGACGTCATGCCTTCATTCTACCTGCCCAACATCACCCGAGAACACTTCAGCTCCTACCTGCAGGAGACGGCTCAGGTGACACACCGTCTCAATTATTCACACAGTCAGAGAGAGAGAGCTGCTGAATCATAACTGTCATCCTGCCTCATCATGTGACTGATTTGGATCTAACAAGTCCTGTTTTTGTTGACTAAAACTGAATTTAAAATTAAGCTCAAATAAAATAAACAACTATTAGATGAAAAAAACTTAAATGAAAATTAGAAATGACTGAATTTCAGTAAATAACTGAAATAAATAAGTTTGTTGAAGTACTAAAATGCCTGAAACTGAAATAAAAATAAGGCTAAATAGAAGCATAAAAAACTTAAACTAAAACGTAAACTCAAATTTATTGAAAATATTATTAAATACCTTAATAGTATATAAATACTGCTAAAATAATACTGCCAAAAAGCACAATTAACATTTATAATTGTTTCCTTGATAATAACTAACAGAAATAAGTGCTGAAATTACTAAAACTAAAACTGAAATAAGAAAGCTAAATTGACATAAAAATACTAATAAAAGACAAAGGCACATAATGAAATGACTAAAACTGAAAATATAAAAATAAAAGCTAATTTGAAAAGTTAATAAATGCTACAATAGTGAGGCCTGATCCCGCTGTCGGGGTTTGGAGGGCTGTGTGTGTCGTGGTTAATCTGACGGTGTATTAAAGGGATAGTTCACCCAAAAATGAAAATTTGATGTTTATCTGCTTATCTCCAGTGCATCCAAGATGTAGGTGACTTTTTTTCTTCAGCCGAACGCAAATTATGATTTTTAACTGCAACCGCTGCCGTCTGTCAGTCAAATAATAGCAGTGGATGGGAACTTCAACTATAACAGTAAATAAAACTTGCTTAGACAAATCCAAATTAAACCCTGCGGCTCGTGACGACGCATTGATGTCCTGAGACACGAAACGATCGGTTTGTGTGAGAAACCGAACATTATTTATATCATTTTTACTTCTAATACACCACTATATCCAACTTCGTTCAGCTTCCTGTTAGTGAGGTCAAAAAACGCGTTCTGCTGACGGAAGTGATGTCTCGCCCATATACTTCAATGAGTGCGAGACATCACTTCCGTTGTCAGAGCACGATCAGACCTCACTAACAGGATGCTGAATGAAGTTGGACATAGTGGTGTATTAGAGGTAAAAAATGATATAAATACTGTTCGGTTTCTCGCACAAACCGATCGTTTCGTGTCTCAGGACATCAATGTGTCGTCACGAGCCGCAGGGTTTAATTTGGATTTGTCTAAGCAAGTTTTTTCGACTCTTATTGTTCAAGTTCCCAATCACTGCTATTATTTGACTGACAGACGTCAGCGGTTGCAGTTAAAAATCATAATTTGCGTTCGACTGAAGAAAAAAAGTCATCTACATCTTGGATGCCCTGGGGGTAAGCAGATAAACATCAAATTTTCATTTTTGGGTGAACTATCCCTTTAATAGACGTCGAGGGTCTTGTTCTGCTCCCTGTCAGCTCTTGAAGCAGAAATGTCTTTTGTCTGGGTTCCTCGTGTTATCTCTCACGCTCAGCTCCAGACGATGGCAGCTTGTTTGTCTCTGTGGTTTTCCGAAGGTTACGTGACTCTGCTTTTCCACCGGCTGAACGACCCTCTGCGTTTCCTTCAGAGGAACATCTTCTTTTTTTAGTTGTCAGCTGGTTCTGCTCAGTGTTGTGATTGGAAACACCAGATGTGTTTTGGAGAGGTTGCTGGCGCGGGTCTGGCACGCAGCTCTCTCACTGTTTGTCTGTGTCTCTCAGAGGGAGAAGATTCACGAGCGCTGTAAGAACGTCTGCCCGAACAAAGACGATCTGTCGGTGCCCACCATCACCAATAATCACGGTATGCTTTACTGACCAGCACTGTGCCGGCATACAAACACACTCTTAAAAGCTGTATTATGGTGGAGGAACTGCACTGAAAGTGTTTTATATTGTGTCTGTGGCTCATTTGTCTGCAGATAAAGCCAGAGCTGAACTGGAGCAGGTGCCCAAGGTGAGGACTTCCTGTTCAACAACTTCCTGTTCATGAAAACAATCATGAAAACAATGTATCATAGTTTCCACACAAATATGAAGCAGAACAACTGTCTTCACCTTTGATGATAATCATAAATCAGCATATTAGAATGATTTCCTGAAGGATCATGTGACGCTGAAGACTGGAGTAAAAATTCAGCTTTGATCACAGGAATAAATTACATTTTATTCATAGTTATTTTAAATTGTAATAATATTTCACTGTTTGAAATGTTTCAAAATCAAACTGTTTCAAATCAAAGTTTGAGATGTTACTTGAAGAGGTTTTTTTTTAAGTGCCTTTGGAGTAAATGAATGGGAAATTCCTCTGAATCCGAGGCCGCTGTTTTAAGCGCTCTGTTTGAAAAGGGCAATGTTTCTTGACCCTGTTAATTTTCTTCTCTCACTTTCTCCCTCAGATCTTCATGAAGCCTGAGTTTGTGCTGAACGATCCAGCCACCTTCAATGCCGTGTTGCCGTGGTCTCACTTCAGCGTCGCCGGGGGCAAGAACAGCCGAGATGTGGCATCGTCACGGTTACTGCAGGAAAAGGTGCCAATCTGTCATTATCATCAGTACCAAACAGCATTATTTCATTATCATTCAGATACTAATATATATATATATATATATATATATATATAATATTTATTTATTTATTTATTTATTTTTTTTAAATTAGTTTTGATTTTTGTATTTGTCATTTTAATTTAATAACTTTGTTGTTTAGTTGTGTTTTTGTCATTTTTATTAGTTTTATTTTATTTTTAATATGTCTATATAGTTTTTTTTTTATTAATTTATTTCAGTTTTAGTTTTAATTATTTTAGTGCTTCAAGTTAAACTAAAAGAAAATGAGAAATGATGCTTTGGCAACTAGATTAAATAAGTTTTTTTTTTTTTTTTTTTCTAAAATATTTCATTTCAGTTACAATTTATTTCAAGTAACAAATGTTTTTTTATGGTTTTATTTTTAGTTAATATAATAATCCTGCTACTATTAAATATTAATAAATTTTACCACATCTAAAGCCAAAATGATAATTTACATTAACTTTAAATTAAGTAAATATTTTTCTTCTATTTTTTCAAGTATGCCTAAATATTTAAGATAAAAACAGATTTAAAACAAATAATTAAATAAACAACATTATTATTATTATTATTATTATTTAATTTTTTTTTTTTTGGTTAAATTAATAGTTTTTGTCATTTTTATTGTTTTTTTATATATAGTGTTCATTAATTTTATTTCAGTTTCAGTTATTTTAGTACTTCAGGTTAAACTAAAAGAAAGTGAGAAATTATGCTTCGCCAACTTTTTTTTCCAGTTTTTTTCAATTTATTTCAAGTAACAAATGTTATTTTAATGTTTTAATTTAACTGTAATAACCTGCTACCAATACCAGGAAAATTTCTCCATACCATTTTTATGCATCTAAAGGCAAAATGTTTATTTACATACATTTTTATTTATTATAAATATTGTTTATTTAAAGATTTACAAATTGAGTATTTTTCTCAATTAATTAAAAAAAATCTAGTTTTTCAAGTAGGCCTAAATATTTAAGACAATTAAAAAGTTAAATGTTTAAATGAACAAATACTCAAATGAAGTAAGGCAGAAGATCTGTAAACACATGACCTGTCTGTGTTTCTGCAGTTGAGTCACTATCTGGACGTGGTGGAGGTGAGCATCGCTCGGCAGATCTCTCTTCGCTCCGAGGCCTTTTTCCACGCCATGTCATCTCAGCACGAGCTCCAGGACCAGATGCGAGAAACGGCCGACGCCGTGGCCAAGCTGCGCGCCCGCACCGCCGCCATCGATCGAGTGATGTGCCGCGGGCCGCTGCGAGCGCTCCGGGACGCTCTGACCCGCAACAACTGCGTTAAGCTGCACAATAAACTCAAGCTGATGGCCGCCGTGCACCAGACGCAGCCCACGGTGCAGCTTCTCCTCTCCACCTCAGAGTTCGTGGGGGCGTTGGAGCTCATCGCCACCACCAAGGAAGTGCTGCAGCAGGAACTGCAGGGAATTCACAGCTTCAGGTGCGCAAACACGCACACGTTTACAAGGAAACACACTGACAAGAGACAGAAGAATGTGGCCAGGCGGAGCAGGAGGTTTAGACATTGTTGTCATTTGTGTCTCTCTCTTTCTGCAGACATTTGGGTTCTCAGCTCTGTGAGATGGAGAGGTTGATCGATAAGATGATGGTGGCTGATTTCTCCACATATGCTCAAAGTGACCTCAATCGACCCTTTGAGGAGGACAGTCAGGTCATGGAGAAGGTCAGACCTCTTTCACATTTCATGGGGAATATTCCTTGATTTTCTGAAACTTAAAACTTAACCCGTTGAGATAAAAGTTTTGCTTAATTTGAAGAAATTGTGACTCAGTGTAATAATAAAGTTCAAGTTTATATTTAAAGCTCATTTGAAAACAACAACGTTGAACCAAAGTGCTGTACCATTAGGAAAATACAGTAAAAGAAATGCCAGAAAATTGATTGTTTTTATATTATTCAATTAATTAGACATGCATTTTGATTATTAAAAATGTAATTAAGCCATTGTAATGCAATCCAGAAATTTTGAAATAACAGAAAACAAAGAATTTGGTAAATTTAAAACATTTCATAGGGCTCTAAAAATTTATTTTTTGTTAAACTTTTAATAAATTGTTGTTAAATTGTATAAGTTTCTTGACTTCAATTAATTAGACTATTGCTTTTTGATTACTAAAATGTAATAAAAAAAAGAAAACGGAAAAAAACGGAACCCAGAAAACGGAAAAAATGGAATTTGGGAAAAAATAAAACTTAATTTTTTACTTATTTTTTACTTAAAACTTAAATTTTATTACTCCAGTCTTCAGTGTCACATGATCCTTTTGAAATCATTCTAATATGATGATTTGATGTTCAAGAAACATTTCTGATTATTATCAATGTTGAAAACAGTTGAGCTGCTTCATATTTTTGTGGAAACCGTGATACGTTTATTTCAGGATTCTTTAATGGATAGAAGTTCAAAAGAACAGTATTTATTTGAAAAAGAAATCTTTTGTATCATCATAAATGTCTTTACTGTCACTTTTGATCAATTTAATGCTTCCTTTAACTTCTTAAAAAACGTACTGACCCTAAACATTTGAATGGTAATGTTAAAAAAAAAAAAGAAGGATAAAAATATCAACCACTTGAAAGACAATTTATTTTTATTTTTTTTGTCATTGAAAACCCAGGCATGTTGGGATTGGTGCAGTTTCATAAATTGTGTCATTTCAAATGCGAAACTGAACGTGACCGTAAATGTCCTTGTTGTGGCACCGTCAGATTGAATCCACAAGCAGACCACAACAGCGGTTTCCAGGTGTGAAATAAATGTAGCCCAGTAAACCAGGTCACGTGACTGTGCCCCGTCAGTCGGGTCATGTTTGTGTTGGATGTGGGCCCATGTTGGTTTGAGGTTTACAGTGTGGGATTTTCTCATACAGGTTACAAAGCAGCCTGCAGCGTCAGGAAAGGTTGGTCACGTCATTCTCTAAATCCCACGCCGACGAACCAACCAAACCGCTGATTGCATTTAATTTCAATAATGAAAGAACAAAACCATATACGATGACAGCAGTTCCTTCATGAAATCTGATTTATTTTAATTGGAGATCAAATCAAGAAAATCTCAGCAGCATGTACTTATGGGTGATGTTTGAATTTGCCTGTGATGTGGTTACACATCTGAGTTTGTGTGTGTTTATTACAGGATCGTCTGCAGTCTCTGGTCTTTGGCCTGCTGAGACAGAGGAAGCTGGATTTCCTGGACATCTACAGTGACGAGATGATCCGCGCTGCCAAGAACGTCGTACGGCAGGTGTGGCATATAGATGGGGAACACAAAACCGGAACACTAGAGACCAAACACTATCTGACCAATCAGAGCAGAGTAGACCAATCCCAACAGACTGATTTGGTGTAAACCTATTGTAGGAGACTCCAAAACAAAATTAGGAAGCTTTAAAATGGCATAATAGGGCACTTTAAAACAAAAGTGAATGATTATTTGTATGATTTCTCTTTGTTTCCCTACAGTGTGTTGTGAAGTCAGTGTCGCAGATCAGTGAGATTGATGCAGACACTGTCAAGTGAGTTCACCTCCTCTCAGTATGAACATCACAGCACTGTTGATCACAGCTGACTCTGTGTGTGTTTGTGATGCAGGTTTCATGAACAGATGCGCTTGATGACCTTTCATCAGTGGTTCGATCTGCTGCTGGATATATTTGAACACTTCATCCTGTTCCTCAAGAGGATCAAGGTAAATTAACTCATGACAAAACATGCAAAATGTGCCATAAACCACCTTTTAACATGATATCGCAAAGAAAACATAAAAATAATTAATCATTTCATCAAAATGTAGGCCTCGCAGGCTATTAGTTCATGTTAACCAATAGTCATATAGCTAATTTTAGGTTTACTGCATTATCTCTGCATTAATTATTGTTTCAATTCGTGTAGATACTGGAGGCTGAACTTGAACTTTACACTCAATGTCCCGGTCCTCTGCAGTGCACACTCACATGTGTTTGTTTTAGGCCACACTCAGCGTCATTCGCAACGTCGTGCTGGAGGTGCTCGACAGCAGCCAGAGGAGTCGGCTAGCAGAGGTTACCTCGGCAACTAATCATTCCAATGAGGACGAGGAGGAGTCTGGAGGCTCCGCCCTTAATTCGGGGGAGGCGGAGCTTGCGTATCTCACTCACGAGGGGCTTTTCATCAGCGATGCGCTCAATGAAGCGGAGCAGCGCAGCAGCGTTACAGCGCAGGCCAGAGCGCAGACACGTGCAGAGGCCTGCGGGAGCGACTCTGCCTCCGCAACCACCGAATCTTCCTCCAGCAGGGAACACAACTCCAACACTACCTCCTCCCTGCCCATTGGGGGCGCTGCTGCAATGTGAGTTACACAACACGCTGTTTGAAGTGCCATATTGTTTAATGCATTTAATTTACAATAAGTTTCGACTCAATAAGATCTTTAATACTTTTGTTTGTTAAAGGATTAGTCCACTTTCAAATTAAAATTTCCTGATAATTTACTCACCCCCATGTCATCCAAGATGTTCATGTCTTTCTTTCTTCAGTTGAAAAGAAATGAAGGTTTTTGATGAAAACATTCCAGGATTATTCTCCTTATAGTGGACTTCAATGGCCTCCAAACGGTTGAAGGTCAAAATTACAGTTTCAGTGCAGCTTCAAAGAGCTTTAAACGATACCAGACGAGGAATAAGAGTCTTATCTAGAGAAACGATCGGTCATTTTCGAAAAAAATACAACTGTATATGCTTTATATAAACACAAAATATCACCTTGCAAGTGCTTCCGCTTTCCGTATTGTTTAAAAAGCTTATGCTGTATGTCCTACGCCTTCCCTATTCTACTTACGGAACGAACACAGCGCCAGTTTTGTTTTTTTCCGTAAGTAGAATTTTATATTTTGCAATATTTTGCATACAGAAATTGAAGCCTATTTTAGGACCCTCAAAATGTTTTGTATTTTTTGAGAGTGGTTTTCATAGCAATTCAACACAAAATTTCTAATTCCCAAATTCTCATTACTGTAATGCAAAAAAATTGATTCTGATTACTGAAATATGTAATTATAATGATTATAATGAGAAAATAATCTTTTTAGGAATACTCAATCTTTTAGGCACTTTATTTCATATTTTATCTCATTATTCACAGGGGAATAAAACACAGATGTTTTGGCTCACAGGCCTTCCTCAGTGTGTTGAATGCTCTAATCCCTCCACCCACTAGTTAAACAATTAACTAATTATCAGTCTCATCAAAATTAATTTTAAAAATAATCTTTTTATTCATTACAGTAATGGGAATTTGCATAAATATGTTTAATAATAAAGAAAAAATAATTAACAAAGAAATTAACAAAATGAACAAAAATAAATAGACAAAGAATACTTTTTTTTCATGCAAAAAAAACTATTTTTTTATTTGTTTATTTTTATATTTGGGGTGAAATACGACCTGGACATCATTTATATGGCCTATTTAAGATCCTTTGTGTGTTTAAATGTGATTAATAATCATCAGATTTGAAGACACTTGTTCGAACAGCAGGGAAAGTGTTGGTAATATCAGTCTTCTCTCTGGCAGCAGTGAGGACGTAATGCCGTCTGATCTGGAGTTGGGTCGAGTGGCCAACAACGTTCAGGAGCTGCTGTACACGGCGTCAGACGTCAGCCACGATCGCTGCGTTAAAGTACTCATGACACGAGCCAAGGTAAACACACGACACGCCTGGACCTGTTTGATCAGTTTATCTGCTCACGGCTTTCAAATCCCTTAAATTCCTTTAAACATGACGTGTCGGCCTCCGCCTGTATGAGTCCAACACACAGATGTTAAAGCCTATACTGCCCCTTTTCACAAGATGTAATATAAGTTTCTAATGTCCCCAGAATGTGTCTGTGAAGTTTCTGCTCAAATTCAGATCATTTGATCATTTTCACCACACAGATCAGCTTGTCAAATTTGCCCTTATTTGCCCATTTTGTGTGTCCCTTTAAATGCAAATGAGCTGCTGAGTTTGTAATGTCACAAACCCGGGAAGAAGCTTGTTGTAGTCCCCACCAGCCGTTTGTTGTAGTCCTTAAAAAGCTATTTCTATTTATATCTAAAGTATTTCCCTTTGCATTGAACTTTGAGTGTCGTAACTTTGCAGATGTTGTTTATGCTCAAAAAGCAACATTACACACTAACTGAAGTTAAAAGTGAAATCATAATCAACCACCCCTTTAATCTGATCCTGCAGGATGGCTCTCTGGAGCGCTTGAGCTCGGCGGAGTTCGTGTGTTTGAGTCAGGCGGTGGAGTCATTCGTCAAAGACACTGAAGAGCTGTGCGGCAGGCGCAGCATGAGCCTGAGGGGGGCGCTGCAGAGTCAGGCCAACCGCTTCGTGCAGCGCTTCCACGAGGAGCGCAAGACTAAACTCAGGTGCAGCTGCGTCGCCACTGCAAAACTAATGGTGTTGCACCGTTTCAATATCTGAATACTTCATGCAGCTGTGGTCCGTTATGTGTGTGTGCAGTCTGCTGTTGGATAATGAGCGCTGGAAGCAGGCCGAGGTCCCTGCAGAGTTTCAGGATCTGGTCGACTCCATCGCTGACGGACGCATCAGCCTGCCTGACCGCAAACACACAGGTAGGAAACGTCCTGAAATTATTGCAATACATTTTTTGAATTTAACGAATTAAAAAAATAAAAACATTAAATTATTTAATAAATTATTATTAACAGCAATAATAATAATTATTATTATTTTATAATAGTATTTTTTTATTGTACAGTACAATAGGGTGATTCAGGTTTAATTGCAGTTTATTATTCAAATTTGAGTTTGGTAAATATGTTCAGAGTTGTGATTATTCCCCCCCCCCCCCCCCATATTTCCATGTTAATAAATTATTTACCAAAAAAAACATTATTATTATTATTAACAGTAATAAGAATTACAATATTAATTATATATATTTTTTAATAATATTTTTATTTTACAGAACAGATGTATTTTCATGTTTTCATAATAATAATGTTAATAATAAGTTTTTTGTGGTTTTTAATATTTTTTTCATAATACCTTTCTGTTTGACAATACCATAGAGTTTCTTACTAAGAGTATCATAATAAAAATAATAATAATAATTGGTATTTTTATTTTATATTATCATTTTATTTTACAGTACAGTGGGTGGTTTCGCAGATTTTCTTTTTGCAGTTTATTATTTGAGCTAGAGTATAATAAATTCATTAACAGAGATGTAATTTTTCTATATTTGTATGGATTCCCGTAGCAATAAATTAATAAATTATTATTAATAGTAGTATTAAAAAAAAAAAAAAGATTTTCTCAGCTTTTTGCTCAAAATGTTGCTTTTTTTATTAAACTTAACCACATTCAAGTGTTGATAAAAGAATGCATGAAACAAGAATAAAACTTTTTTTTTTTAGCAGAGGCTCTGTTCTTTCTATTGACACATTGCATGTTCAGATATTCATACAACAAAATATTCTGGGGAACATAAAATTTTTGTGAAAATGATCAAAAACATTGGCGATGGCTGGCAACTTTGTAAAAAAACGCTGGCGGGGAAAGAGTTAACAGTACCTCAGGGCTTCCTTCTTTTTTTGTATTTTGCTAATCACATGCCTGCGTCCTTTATTTATGTTATTATTATTGCAGTTTATTAGTTTAAATCCTGTATTTTGTGTGGCTCAGGGTCCGAGGACAGGAAGCCCAGTGAGTTTCTGTGCGTCGATGGGCAGAAGTATGCTGTGGTCGGGTGAGTTTTTTTTCAGCACTGCAACTTCATTTTACTGGCAAGTTTCCCTTTCGTGACCTTTAACCTTTGACCGTGTGTCATCTGATAGGACGGTGCTGCTGCTGATCCGGATGTTTCTGGAGTACTGCCAGTGTGTGAATGACATTCCCTCCATCACCACTGACATCCTCACGCGCCTCACCGACCTGCTCAAGGTGTGTGTGACCTTCAGTTCCTTCTGACTGCATTGTGTGACATCACTTGACTGACAGGTTGTGGTTTGTTTCCGCGGCAACAGCACTTCAACTCTCGGAGCTGTCAGCTGGTGCTGGGGGCGGGAGCTCTGCAGGTGGTGGGCCTGAAGACCATCACTACCAGAAACCTGGGTAAGAAAACACACATGACACCGTCTCATAGACGCAGTGGATTTATAAGGAGGTGATGTTTGTATTCTCTATAGACACACTGTATTCATTTTATTTCTTCAGTTCTTAGAAAAGGTCTTAAAAAGACTTCAGTTTGATTTTAAAAACTGCACATGTACCTGCTGATATCAGTGGATTTAAAGCAAAAGATTTCAAGCCTTTCACACATTGTCATCTCTCCATTGTGCGTGTGTGTGTGTGTGTGTGTGTGTGTGTGTGTGTGTGTGTGTGTGTGTGTGTGTGTGTGTCCTCAGCTCTGGCGTCTCGCTGTCTTCAGCTGGTGGTTCACTACATCCCTGTGATCCGAGCGCACTTCGAGACCAGACTGCAGCCCAAACAGTACAGCGTCCTGCGTCACTTCGACCACATCACCAAGGTAGACACACGCCGCTCACACATCCACCAAC